>SEMN01000386.1:0-41171 GCA_005408345.1 Macquaria australasica
AGCATTCTGAATCAGCTGGAGAGTCTTAAGGGACTTATTGGGGCAGCCTGATAGTAGAGAGTTGCAATAATCCAGCCTAGATGTAACAAATGCATGGACTAGTTTTTCTGCATCTTTTGAGACAGGATGTGCCTGATTTTTGCAATGTTATGTAAATGAAAAAAGGCAGTTCTTGAAGTTTGTTTTATGTGGGAGTTAAAGGACATATCCTGATCAAAGATAACTCCAAGATTCCTTACGGTGTCGCTGGAGGCCAGGGCAATGCCATCTAGAGAAACTATATCTTTAGATAATGTGTTTCGAAGGTGTTCGGGCCAAGTACAATAACTTCGGTTTTACCTGAGTTTAACATCAGAAAATTGCAGGTCATCCAGGTTTTTATGTCCTTAAGGCATGCTTGAAGTTTAGCTAATTGATTGGTTTCATCTGGCTCGATCGATAAATATAATTGGGTATCATCTGCATAACAATGAAAATTTATGGAGTGCTTCCTAATAATATTGCCTAAAGGAAGCATATACAAGGTAAATAGAATTGGTCCAAGCACGGAACCTTGTGGAACTCCATGACTAACTTTGGCGTGCATAGAGGATTCATCATTAACGTGTACAAACTGATAACGATCTGATAAATAGGATTTAAACCAGCTTAGTGCGGTACCTTTAATGCCAATAAAATGTTCTAGTCTCTGTAATAGAATGTGATGGTCAATGGTATCAAATGCAGCACTAAGATCTAGTAAGACAAGTACAGAGACAAGTCCTTTGTCTGATGCAATTAGAAGGTCATTTGTAACTTTCACCAGTGCTGTCTCTGTGCTATGATGCACTCTAAATCCTGACTGAAAATCCTCAAACAGGTTGTTGTTGTGTAGAAAGTCACACAACTGATTGGCTACTGCTTTCTCAAGGACCTTAGAGAGAAAAGGAGGGTTAGATATAGGTCTATAATTTGACAAAATCCCTGGATCAAGAGTGGGCTTTTTAAGAAGAGGTTTAATTACAGCTACTTTAAAGGACTGTGGCACATAGCCTTTTAATAAGGACAGATTAATCATATCTAGTAAAGAAATGCTAACTAAGGGTAAAATTTCTTTAAGCAGCCTAGTTGGGACGGGGTCTAAGAGACACGTTGATGGCTTAGATGAGGAAATCATGGAAGTTAGTTGACTAAGGTTGATGGGAGAAAAGCAGTCTAAATGTACAGGTTTACAGTTGTTTCTAAGGTTCCTGTGTTTGAAGATAAGTCAGTACCAACTGAGGGCAGGAAGAATTTTTCTAATAGTTAGAATTTTATCTTTAAAGAAGCTCATGAAGTCATTACTACTGAGGTCTATAGGAATACATGGCTCAACAGAGTTGTGACTCTCTGTCAGCCTGGCTACAGTGCTGGAACAGAAACCCAGTTGTTCTTATTTTCCTTATTAATGATGAGTGTAAGTTGCTCTGGCATTACGGAGGGCCTTCCTATAAATTTTAAGACTATCTTGCCAGGCTAAACGTGATTCTTCCAGATTGGTGGAACGCCAATTCCTTTCAAGTTTTCGCGATGTTTGTTTTAATTTGCGGGTTTGCGGGTTATACCATGGAGCTAACCTCCTCTGTTTTATTATCTTCTTTTTAGAGGGGCGATAGAGTCGAGTGTTATTCGTAGTGAGCCTGCAGCACTATCAACAAGATGATCAGTTTGGGAGGGACTAAAGTTAGCATAGGAGTCATCTGTTACATTGAGACATGGAACTGAATTAAATGCTGATGGAATCACTTCCTTAAATTTAGCTACAGCACTATCAGATAGACATCTAGTGTAGGAATGTTTGCCTAATGGCGTGTAGTCCAGTAATAGGAATTCAAAAGTTAATAAAAAATGGTCTGATAAAAAGAATTCTGTGGAAAGACTATTAGATGTTCAATTTCAATGCCATAAACAAGAACAAGGTCGAGGGTGTGGTTAAAACAGTGAGTGGGTTTATGTACACTCTGACAGAAGCCAATCGAATCTAATAATGAGATAAACGCAGCACTAAGGCTATCATTTTCTACATCCACATGAATATTAAAATCACCTACAATAATTATTTTATCTGTTTTAAGGACTAAACCTGATAAGAACTCTGAGAATTCAGATTAAAAAAACAGAGTACGGTCCAGGAGCTCGGTACACTATAACAAATAGAATTGGCTGTAGTGTTTTCCAGGTTGGTGTGAAAGGCTAAGAACAAGGCTTTCGAACGAGTTATAGTTTAGTTTAGGTTTAGGTTTGATTAATAGGCTTGAGTCGAAGATGGCTGCAACTCCACCTCCTCGGCCTGAGCCTCGAGGAATGTGAGTATTAATGTGACTGGGGTGAGTGGATTCATTTAGGCTGACATATTCATCTTGACACAGCCAGGTTTCAGTAAGACAAAATAAATCAATATTATGATCTGATATTAGATCGTTTACTAGAACAGCTTTAGATGAGAGAGATCTGATGTTTAAGAGTCCACATTTAATTTTCCTATTTTGTTGTACTGCAGTGGTGGTTTTACTTTTTACTAGGTTTTTATGTGTAACTCTTCTTCTGTTTACTTTTGATTTAAATAATTCAAGTGGTCTGGGGGCAGACAACCTCTCTGTGGAGTTTAGGGTGGGTAACTGCTCTAATGGAAGCGCAGAGAAGCGTGTAGGACTGCAACTCTGCCTCCTGGTCTGGAACACAGACTGTATTAAGTCTATGGTCTGAACTCTGAGTTGTCATGGCTTTGGGCCACTAATAAATTCGGCCAGATTTCTAGATATGAGAGCGGCTCCATCCAAAGTGGGATGAATGCCATCTCTCCTAATCAGACCAGGTCTTCTCCAGAAAGTCCACCAATTATCTACAAAGCCCACATCATTACCTGGACACCACCTCGACAACCAGCGGTTGAATGATGACATGCGGCTATACATGTCATCGCTAGTAAGATTAGGCAGGGGTCCAGAGAAAACTACGGAGTCCGACATTGTTTTTGCATATGTACACACCGACTCCACATTAATTTTCGTGACCTCCGATTGGCGCAATCAGCTGTCATTACCGCCGACGTGAATAACAATCTTAGCATATTTACGCTTATCCTTAGCCAGCAGTTTTAAATAGGATTGAACGTCGCCCGCTCTGGCCCCTGGGATGCATTTGACTATGGCCGCTGGTGTCGCTAATTTCACGTTTCGCACAATGGAGCTGCCAATAATCAGAGCTGGTTTCTCAGCGGGTGTGTCGCTGAGTGGAGAGAACCTGTTAGAAACGTGAACGGGTCGGTGGTGAACCGTGGGCTTTGGTTCAGGGCTATGCTTCTTTCGGACAGTCACCCAGCCTCCCTGGCTTCCCGGCTGCTCGGGAGTTGCCGGGAGACGGCTCGCAGAAGCTGCCTCTGGTCGGCTCGCACCGGCTAGGGGCTGGCTAGCTACGGCTGACTGACTCTCCATGGTGCGGAGCCGCGACTCTAACTCACTGAGCCTCGCCTCCAAGGCGGTGAATAAACTACATTAGTTACACGTACCATTATCGCTAAAGGAGGCAGAGGAATAACTAAACATCTGACACACCGAGCAGGAGAGGGAGAGAGAGGAGGAGGAGGAGAGAGAGGAGGAGAGGGAGAGAGAGAGAGAGGAGGAGGAGAGAGCAGGAGAGGGAGAAGGAGAGAGAGACGCCATCGCTAACTGAGCTAAAGTAGCAACTAACTAGCGTGTAAACAACTGTGGGATTAGCGGAAAGTCGCTAACAGGAGACAGATATGAGTGCTTAAACAGAGCTAGTGTATCCTTAAATGTATAGCGGGCAATTAACCGCTATAGTAAAGAAAATATCAAAATTAACTTGGTTTAGCTGGAGCAGCGAACTTTGCAACCAGTAACACAGAAACACCGGTAACCGGAAATGAGACAATACGTTCACCTGAGCACGTCAGCACGTCCAAGATCCCACGTAACAGGGCAAACCCACCAGTGGAATTCCACCAGTGGAAAGATGGAAGTGAAGCTACTTGTTCAAATAAAGATTCAGACACAAAATGAGTGTCACTTGATTCTGTTTCTGTTTCAGTCTTTCAGAGAGGAATATGAATATGCAGAAGCCCTGGACGTGATTTCTTTTGTCGGACTTTCTTTTTCTATCCTGGGTTTGGTTGTAACGATCATTCACCACATTAAAGAGAAGTAAGACTTTCTCATTACATTTTGCACAGAAATCATTTTTACTTTGTCACTGTCCACTCTGTGGTCTATCAGTTCTTAGCAGTTAGCATTTAGATTAGCATTTCACTCCTAGCCTTTGGGTTAGCTCTCCTCAGTTCCCCTGATTCAGAGTCATCCTGTCGAGCAGTGGTGGAAAGTAACCAAGTACATTTACTGGAGTTGTAAATGTACTCCTCCTCCTGAGAACCGTCAGGGTTTCTTCAGTTTATTCTCTGAATGTTACAACTTATTCTCAAACCTTTTCTCTGTAGCTTTCAGAGAAACTCTCGTGGGGCACAGAACAACAAGAACTCCAGAATGGCTCTGCTGTGTATCTACGTCAGCCTGCTGGCCTTCATCATCACCTTCCTCTCTGGAGTTGGAAACTCCAGCAGACAGAACGATGCTCAGGTGGAGGTCAGCACTCCAACCAACATCATCCCGGACTCCGATGAACGCGTGGAGCCGGACAGAGGCTCGTGCTCGGCGGTGGCGGCTCTGCTTCACTTCTTCCTGTTGGCCAGCTTCACGTGGAACAGCGTGTACGGCACTCAGCTGGTGCTGCTGTTCCAGACGATGCGCCGCAGCCTGCCTCCATACTCGACTAACCTGAGCCTGGCTGTGGGATGGGGTACGAAAAGTTCTGGGACATGAGCTTGTTTGTTCTCTCACAGAGAGTGAAGCTGTAAAGGTCTTCTCCAACTCATACGGGCGTCGTTCACCTGTGGTTTTCTTTTATACTGATGGTATAACATGACGCGTCCACTATGATAATAATTTGATCTTTATTATGTAGAACCTTTCCACCTTTCACCGTTTCCAGTCTTTGTGCTAAGCTAAGCTACCTTTTTCCTCCGTTTCCAGTCTTTGTGCTAAGCTAAAACTAGCTGTTTCGCCCCGTTTCCAGTCTTTATGCTAAGCTAAGCTAACCAGCTGCTGGCTGTAGCTTCATATTTAGCATACAGACATGAGAGTGGCCTCAATCTGAACATCTGACTCTCAGCCATTTCAACTTTCTGTATCCTCTTAGGATTCCCAGCCATCGTCATGGCGATCACACTGGGAGCCACCTACAGGGTTGACAGTCCTCTGGGATACAGACAGGAGGAATTGTGGGTCCATTTTTATTATGTGCCTTTGATGTGTGACACCTTTTCATACATCACAAATAAATCTGAGTCGGTGGTTTGACGTTCAGTTTCCATCTTCAACACGTGATCTTCTTCTTCTCTAGCTGCTGGCTTGCAGCTCTGGATAAGGCCAAACAGTTTAACTTTGGGAAGCCGATGTTTTTGGGTTTCCTCCTTCCGGTCAGTCTGATCCTGATCTACAACATCGTGCTGTTGGTTCTGGCCTCTCTGACGACATGCAGGACAGACCCCAACCTGAAAAGGTAACGGCTAGAAAACGATCGCATTATCCGTCCTCTCTGACGTCGTCTCACCAACCGCATGATTTGTTCACAAACTTCATCATTAAAGCATTATTAGAACATTTAAATCTCGTAATATTACAACCTTTTCCCCGTAACTTGTCATCACATTACAACTTTTTTCTCTAAATATTCTGACTTTTGTCTTGAAGTATTTAGACATTGTTCTGGATGATGCATTCACTTCAGAGAATAACTTTCATTCACCAACCTGTTTCTGTCGTGCAGCAACAACAGTTCGTCTTTGAGGAAGAAGTTCCTCATCAGTTTCTCTCTGGCGGTCTTGCTGGGTCTGTCCTGGACTCTGGGATACCTGGTGCTCGTCACTACAGGACACTCCCACCTGGTCTTCAGCATCGTCTTCTGCCTCTGTACAACCACACAGGTACGATTGATTTATACAGATTTTAGAATTTAGATGAACATGTTATTCATTTGTATTAAGCTCCAGCTTTTAGTTCTACAGCTGCTTAAACTGACTCATAACATAAACCAACCTTTGTCCTCCAGGGGTTTCAGATATTCATCCTCTTCACAGCCAGAACGTCGACCTTCAGAGCCGCCGTGTCCCGGTCTGTTCAGTTCGTCTCGTCTGTCAACATCCAGTTCAACACCACAAAGTACAGTCTGTGGAAGAACCCATGGAGGACGACCAGCTCCGAGTCCTACATAGACCTAAAAGACAAGTCCACCACCAAAACCCTGTAGCAATTCTGATCTTCACAACGAACGGACTGATGTGCTTCTCTGAAAACACTGCATTCAAATCTGTGGGTCAATAAAGTGTTTCTTTTTCTAAATGTAGGAAAGGAAATCTCCCACCTCCTCCTCCTTCTCCTCACTCAGTCAGGTCTGAACTCACAGACATGAAACATGTTTTTAGATTCAGGGATTCTTCCACTTCCCGAGGAGATCATTATCTCTGATGTCCATCCAGAACAAACGTCCAGAAATCCACTTGCTTTGTAGTTTTTAATGACTTGGAGGACCTCAGCAGCTCTTCTTCTCTTCACCGTAAACTCAAAGCACTTCACTTCCTGTTTAGGTGTTTTTGGCTGAAAATCATTAAAAATTCAAATAAATGTGCCAACATCTTCGTGCTGCTGAAGTTCAAGTTAAAATATTATTATCCCAAAGAAAGACGATATCATTTGACTTTTACTACAAAACGCAGTCAGTGTTTTTCCACCAGGTGGCAGCAGAACAAACATTTTTATATTTGATTTAATGTGAGGACATTTTTTTGATGATCTAGAATATTTAGTTTATCTTTGATCTGTTGGCAGCTTTCTTTACTTTTATTAAACGTTGCAGAGCTGCATTAGTTTAATTTCTGCAGACAGATTTGTGTTTTGCAGCACCTGTACACACATTGTCTTTTACAATCATGAGCTATTTGTATTATTATTATTATTATTTTGATTGTCTGCTGCTTTATACTTCTACGTCAGGAAAATGTGGAACTTTTCATGTTGCAGTAACACTACTAACAATTGAATGCATCAGTAATAAATATCCAACAATATTTATAATATTAAATACAGTGTGAAAGGAGAAAACATTTCTGTATCTTTACTGAAGTAAAAAGGAATATTTCTACACAGCTGTAACATTGTTTTTCTATTAATAACAGATCAAAATGCTTTGATATGAAAATAGTTCAAACCAGTGGTGGCTGGTGATAAAAACATTTGGGGGGGGCGCAGTTTTGGGGGGGACAAGCAAACTGAAGCAGTACTTCATAGCTCAGCAACAACAATGACAAAAAAAAAAAAAAAAAATCTAAAAACAACACAGTACACTGAAATGTTGCCTAAACACCCGCCAGTAGTACTACTTGAACATAAATTTCGCCCTCCTTTCCTTCTGGCCTGCAAATTTCTCAATGACTTTCTGGTTAAAGTCAGTCATCTCAGTAACCAGTCTCTTTTCCATTGACAGCATGGCCACTGCATTCAGTCTCTCCTGGGTCATGGTGTTTCTGAGAAAAGTTTTAATTCTTTTCAAGGTTGAGAAGCACCTCTCGGCTTCTGCTGTGGTCATGGGTGTGGTGATGAGGACCTTTAGGAGAGTGACAGTTTCTGAAAAGACTTCTCCAAGATTATTCTCCATAAACAAATGGAAGAGGTCCACAGCACCATGGCAGGCTTTGAACTCTGCTGTAAATGAGACTAAGCTCCGTCTTCAGCTTGCTTCCACTGAGCATTGGGAAGGCCTTCAAGGTGTTGGTCAGTGCATCCTCAGGAAATGCCATGTTGTAGTGGTCAAACCTGTCACCCTGCAGCAAGGTGGCACTGACAAGGTGGTTTGTGAAGGAGAAGCATTCCCTGGTGTGTCCCAGGATGGTATCACAGACCTACAGAGAGAAGAATAAAAAAAAATAATATGTAGAGATGACAAAATGCCCATTTCACCTACATCACCTAAAGTTACCAACAGGCAACAGTTCCATTTCTAAATATGGAACGACTTAAGTCATTTTTACTGCCACTGTTACATTCTCAGAAAAAGAGTAGGAAAATATTAGCTAACTCCAAGGTCATCTATAGAGCCCTCTGCTGAGATCTGTTGGACAAAATGTGAATATGTTAATGCTGAAGATTAATGCTTTAGTCTTATAGCAAAGAATGCTGAAGTTAAAAATATCTTGAAATTCTCAATAGGATAACATACTATTTTATAACATGTAACAAACAATTGGGGGCTCATTCATTTCTGAATAAGATGAAGAAATAGGAAGACTTTTTCACAGTGGCCAGTGACAAGGGGACTGGGTATTAGGAGTATCCCTAACACAAGATATTAGGAGAAGTGAAGGTCAGGTGAAGAGCTGCATGCACCAAGAATATAAGCAATATTATTTCAGGTTCTGTCACATGCACCCTGACTCAGGCTCAATACCGAAACCTATTGTTCCCACAAAAGTGCATAATATTTGATCATACAAATTGTATTCTTCTTCAGCAAAGAACAAAAGATGGATTGTGAGATGATAACCCTGTTTCTTCACAAGCATTCAACAATTTCTTTAAACCCTTTTATTACATGGTATTTACTTAAACATTTAATCACTTACTATCACTAAATTACAGATTAGTTTCACCAAGACAATATTCTATTTAAACAGTTTTAGCTCTAATTTTATGCTAGTTGAACTACTTGTATTACATTTCAATAATTTCAATTTAGTCCCCAATAAACATATTTCATCCACACAAAGTAGGTAAAAAGTTGGCAAACATACTTCCACAGATATACATACATACACATACATACACACACACATATATATACATACACACACACACACTCCACTGTAACATGGACTGTGACTGATTTCTACAACATAAACTCACCTCTGCTGCAATCCTTTCATGGTCCTCTGGACTGAGTGCCCGACGCCTCTTTGTTGGCTGAGAGTCACTGCTTTGCTCAACCATGGAATGGAGAGAATTTCTGTGAAGGAAAAAGATAATTTATACTACTACTACTACTACTACTACTAATAATAATAATAGAAAGTGAATAATATTAAATCATATTAATAACAGGAATACAGATATTACCTGATCTTTTGTATGTCCTGTTGGAACTGCTGGATGCACCCATTGATATGGACCGAATCAATGTTCCTCTTCTGGAGCTTGGCATAGAGGAGGTCCACATGTGGCATGATGTGGTGAAAAAGTTGCAGAAAGAACTTAAAATCCTGATCCTCCAGTCGCATAGCGAAGGCTCCTGCTTCTCTTACGGTAGCAGCGCCAAAGTCACCTGAGTCTCGTATGCTCTCAAAACAGTGGATGAGGTCCTCTCTGTGCTCAAACATGGTATTGATGACACGGCTGTGGAAGTTCCATCTGATGTTGCTGGATGTTGGCAGTCTATGGGCCACGACTTTATCAAGAACACCTATCCACTTGGGTGATCTGGAAAAAAAGCTGGCAAATCCACCAAGGTCAGAAAAAAAAATTCTCACTTTGGATATGTGAGAGGTGGCCTGTTGCATTATCAGGTTGAGCTGATGTGCGTAGCAGTGGATGTAGTGGGCATTTGGGTACACATCTTGAATTCTCCTCTGAACACCTGCAGTGGCATCCCTCATCACGCTGGCTCCATCATATGCCTGGCAGATGAGCTTACTTTTCTGATCCTCTGGAAGGATGGCAGCAAGACGCTCTTTTAGTACTGCAGCAATGGACTCAGCTGTAGCTGACTGCAGAGGGATGAACTCAAAAAATCTTTCCTGCACGTTGTTTTTGTCGTCAATGTAACGCAGCACAAGCACAAGTTGGCACTGTGTGGCAATATCCATTGTCTCATCTGCCTGAATTGATAAAAAAGCACTGCTCTGGGCTTCTTTGATGATTTGTTCCCTCACAACAGACAACATGCAGTCTAGTAGCTCGTTCTGCACAGTTTTTGAAGTTCCCTTAAATACAGTGGCGTTCTCAAGGTGCTCTATCAACACTCCATCAAGGGAGGCAACAAAATCCACCAACCCACGGAATATCCCGGGCTTATCGAAGCTCTCACTCTCATCATGGCCACGTAAAGCCAACTCAAAGGCTCCACAAAATTTCACACAGTCGATTATTCTGCACAGGATGTGTCGGTTTTTTGTCACCTCTTCGATGTGCCTTCTAATGCCAATCCTGTAGCCTTCATCTAGCTGTTCAGCAATGCTAAGCCTGCCCAAAAAACTTAGCCTCATACAACTGTCTAGATGGCTGCGGCTACTTTCGTGCCGTTTGCATTTTTCAGAAAGATGTTTTAGGTCTCGTACCCCCGTCGTTGTCCACAATGCTTCGGTGCCGACAGTTTCAAATAGCAAACAGGGAAAGCAGTAAAAGGCATTACTTACACCACAGCCAGCTAGCCAACTCCGTTTGTCATAACAAGAGCGGGAGAAGCCCCGGGTGGAAGCTCGTCCTCGATCACTTGCCTGCTGCTGAATTTGTAAATCGGGTCGGTCCGGTCCAAGTTCCTTTATTCTCTTTTTTTCTTCCAGTGAACGCCTTGTGAAAGGGTGTTTTTGTAAGGAAAAAACCGAATTTTCTTTGATTCCTGCGGTTCCACTTGAAGCTGCCATCTCTTAAAAGTAGCGGTCAGTTAGCTAGCTAAGGAGCGGGAGTGACAGTCGCGCACCCGTAGTTATATTATTGTTGGGTGTGAATATGAAAGACAGCACGATTGTCCAATCACAATAGACAAAACAACATAAGAAAAATGCTAATTCGCTGCCAATAATAGTGGGAGTGTCTGGGGCGCAGAGAGCTGCGCCCTGTGGAAAATCTGAAGCAACCAATTAGAGAGCAGCCTTAGGTCACCTGCTTTCCAAAAGTTGAAGGACTTATGTACTTTCTCATTTGACCAGCGCCCTTCACCCAGGAAGTGTATTAACCATAGACTGTATATGCCATTTTCTAATGAATACTGACAGGCACTGACAGACTAGGCTACCAGGCACATATTGTACGAGTAAACACTTTTTATTTCATAATTATTTCTAATTTATTTATGTATGTTTAAGAGGACTGTCTTCTCTAGATATCTGGAGGGGACAGCGCCCCAGCGCCCCGCATTAACAAACCGCCACTGATGCCTCAGCTGTCCAGTGACCCGACGTCCTGCTGCACTCCGCTCACTTAGGACTGGATCACGGTATGGCAGACGGACTGCTGCAGAGGCTGCACGGCATGGAGGATGTTCAGGTGAGTCAAAGGTCACAGCTGAGATTTACTAGGGTATATGCAGGGTGCCAAATGGCTAGTGAATGTTCAAATTTTGCCAGCCACTCAATAGAGATTACCATTGTATGGAGGTACTTTTGTGTCTTTTTTATGCAATCAAACAGAATAGGTTTGAGAGCAAAACTTTCCACATTGCAAACAAGAAATAGGTTTGAGAGCAAAATTATTGACACTGCAATCAAAAAATGGTTTAGTCCAAACGTTTTGCTTGCGAATCTAAAAGTTTTGCTTGCTGTTCAGCTGAATTCCGTGGGTGGGACCTACGCTGAAAGATGCAAGACACGTTTCTATTGGTCAGTCTCGATCGGAGTGACAGCTTGGCAACATCTGCAGTCAGTTAACGAGAGAGGGTGTTTTGAACTCATGGAGAAGACCAGAGAAACTCAATATGCATGTATGTTTCTTTACACATAACCACCGCGGTTTTAATGCACAGGCTTACCAGGGCTCAAGCCCCGCGGCCCGATGATGTGAAAGGGCCCACGAGGATCGGGGGAAAAAATTCACAGGGAGAAAAAAAAAAGCTTTACTTTGTGTGGTACTCAATCCTGACTGTTGTGTGTATGTGTGTGTGTGTGTGTGTGTGTGTAAGCGCATATGCGCGCATTATGTGTGAGCTGGCCTGTACCTTTTGGTGACGCAATTTCTATATCCAGTGTGCCAAATACGGGGGTCTCAGGGGGTCTCTGACCCCCTAATTAACAACTAGGACCCCCGAAGACGGCAAAATCAAATTTTGAGGGGGTCACAAAGTAAGCTAATTATTTATTATTTATCTGTATTGTAAAATTTGTTTTCAAGTTTAAATATTGAAAGGTAAGGAGCAACACAGAAAATGCAACAGATGAACAGGCAGCTGATGTAGCCAGCAGCTGATGACGTGGTTACCGGTGCCGCTTGTAATTCTGCGGCGCAATTTTACATTCTGACTCTGCTATTCATGATGTCGCTGTATAAACTGTGAAGCTTTCAGAACAGCTCACAGAGTCAGAAAAGCTCACAAGGTCAGTTAACAGTTAAATCCCGGTGAGTTCATGAAGGTGCTTGCTTAGCTGAGTTAGTTTGTCACTTGCACGTTAGCCATGTATTGAAGCCATTGTCACCACCAGTAACATCAATAATACCGTGCCACTACACTTTAAACTGGCTACAAGCTGATGCAATAATACAACACATCACAAATATAAGAAACTCAGGTTAGATCGTTGAACACAAATAGTCCTGTTAACTAGCAGCTACAAGCACAGCACCATGTGCGAGTCACTAGCTAATTGAGCTCAGCTAGCAGCTACAGGCTGACAAAATAATATGTATTTGTTTAACCCATTACAACAGCACAGATCGTTAAACAAAAGCAATCTACATGCACCAGCTCAAACATAACATTGTTGCTATCACTAAGACGGAAGTTATGTGTAAAGAAACATACATGCGTATTGAGTTTCTCTGGTCTTCTCCAGGAGTTCAAAACACCCTCTCTCTGTTAACTGACTGTCTATTGGCCAGTCTCGATCGTTCAGCGTAGGTCCCGCCCACGGAATTCAGCTGAACCGGAAGCAAAACTTTTGGATTTGCAAACAAAACTTTTGGATTTGCATTAACACACGTTTTCATCACACATTTATTTTATTTACAATAAACCATTTTTTGATTGCAGTGTGGAAAGTTTCTCTCTCAAACCTATTCTGTTTGATTGCATAAAAAAGAGACAAAAGTTCCTCTATACCATTTTTTTGTTGTTTTTTTTTTGGCTGGTGAGTGAAGCAAATCTACCCCAGCCCTTGCACATTTCACCAGCATTTGGCTGGTGGCTGGTGCTGATTTTGTGCACTGGGTATATGGCATGAAATATTTTTTTCTAGTTCCATTTATTGTGATTTTTAAGTTATTTTAAGGATTTGGGGTAAAATAACATGATGCCACGGGTTGTTTTTTTCTTCTGTCCTCCAGCCACCACCAGCCACCACTGCTTGCTATAATTATCTCCATGCAAATTCCAAGTTTATAAGAGAGTTGTACTTTGTTTCTCATAAGCAGGCTCAACTAATGTAATGCTAATAAATATATTAAATAGTTTGGCAACTGATAAGTTCTAAAATGCTTTGGCTGCCCAAAGTCATCATTTAAAATGTGCTCAGAAAATGAATTGATGATCCCTGATTTTATTTAATTGGGAAACTGCTAGGTTACAAAAAGTAAGAGCACAAACCAAGTCGGGTTGCTCTCCTCTGCCTTGCTTTGCCAGTGAATGGCTCCATAATAGTCAGTTATTTGTTGCAATTTCAGGTGATGATGGGGAGCCAATTTGTTCTCCATCAGCAGACGGCTCTCAGCTAGCTCTTCAAATGTGTACACCCTGCAAGTTATGTGGTTTAAAATGCATCTAAGTACAAAAGCAGGAGTCAACTTTTGTTGTAGAGATTTAAAGGAAGAGTTTGACATATTGGGAAATGTGCTTATTTGCTTCCTTACTAAGAATTAGATGAGCAGAGTGAAACCACTACCGTGTCTGTCTGTTAAAAATGAAGCTACAGCCAGGAGACAATTAGCTTAGCATAAAGGCTGGAAGCAGGGGGAAACAGCTAGCCTGGCTCTCTCCAAAGTGCAGTACTCCCTGGAGTCTCAAGGCACAACCTCATCATTTTACACTTCAGTTTTTGTATGAATTAAACAAACAAGATATAAGGTGCTGCTGGGTGATTTTCTTATCTTTGGGCACCTCCTGGCTCTAGCTCCATAATTACAATACAAGAGTCGTATAAATATTCTCATCTAACTCTCAGCAAGAAAGCAAATAAGCATATTTCGCAAAATGTTGAACTACTCTTTTCAATGTGTTTTCAAAGGTTTGATATTGAATTTAAATGCTTGTACATGATGGTCAAATATTCACCCGTGGCCCCAATTGGGGGGGTCAGAGGTAGCCCCAGTTATATACTATATATGTGACCAAAATCCCCCTGTACTTTTGTAAATCATTCATTTTATTTCCAAACTTTAATGTCCTCCTTTAACCCTAAATACTGGTTGTCTTTTTAAAAATGAACATGTTATACACCAGAATCCAAACTATTGATATGATATTGAAAACTAAAGTGGTTGCTTTAGTTGTCGCATAGTGAGCTTTGAGTCCTTGTATCAAGATGTCTTCAAACACACTGCATGGAATACTAAAGGGACACGATTAATAACATCCTAATCTTCATGTATTGCAAAATATAAAGCAAAACAAAAATAAAGTGCAGCAAAAATATTGTTGACATCCACAGTACAAGCTTTTATGTTCCTGAGTCCTCCAAACCAAAGTACCCACACACCCTGTCAAGAGCTGACCCATATCATTAAGGCGGCACCGGGAGGAGGGGATTCTCCAGAGATCGCAAACCCTCTCTGAAGCGGCTGGGAGGGTCGGCCATCCAACTCCACTAACAGGGTGCCAGAGAGGACCTTTCTGGGTTTTTAATAGAGAGCCCCCTTTACTCTGCGTGCACCCCCCCCCACACACCTCCATGATGAAAGCTTTTTGGGAGAATGTTTCATCTCAGTGTGCCTTCAGTGAGATAGGAAGAACAGGAGTACAAGTTTGAAGATATCTTTATGTGTGAGGTCTGTGTGAAGTGTGTGTGTGTGTGTGTCTGCATGCGCCTGACGGCCCTGAGCTAGCTCCTCACCGGAATAAGAGTTTCACACGCATTTCATTTCCTGCAGTCAGCATCAATTCATACCCTCCAAGGAATTAACTCTATCTACCTGCTTTTCGTTTTCTCCTGTCGCTCCCGGTGCCCCTCACACACACACTTATGCGCTCACACACATTTTGCCTTTGAAGGTTTTCAGTCTCTCCAGTCAGTCTGCAGGGAAGATAAGACTGTGCGCCGGAGAAAAGAAAAGTCACAGTGATGGATGGTGTGCACAGCTGCCACACAACGCTATACTATTAATGCGTTATTGAGTAATGTCTCTCACTGGCCTCCCACTATATAAGTACCCATACACACATTCCTGCCCAGCACCACATCTCCATGCTATCATTAGCAACTGACACTAATTTGCCCCTGAAGGGTTACGTTAGCACAGTGTTAAAAATAGTTCCACCTACGTAGGAGTGTGGAGGCTGGTGTCAGTATTTGTATGTTGAAGCTGCTGATACAGCTGAAAATACTGCTCACATTTTGTAATATCATCCGTATTTTTATAATATATCCTGTAAATTTAAGTACTCCACTGATTAACTATTGTACTCAAGACGAAATATTGTCTTTTTTATTCCTCATTACTTGTCCTTGTCAAACCATGGTGCCTACATTACCCACAATGCAACTCGGCCACCAATCGTTTAGTTTGGATATCCGTGTGTTACGCTAGTAGCGGCTAATGGAGCCTCCAGCCTGCAGCAGAGATGAGCAGCAGGCTACTGAGGTCTGGTAAGCTCACTTCTTTCTAACTCCACACCAGCAGATTGTCTTCAGTTTCTAACTTGAGGACATGTATCAGACCTCACACAGCTCCCTCTGGAGACACTCAAAGCTTTATACCACTTTTTTCACATATGCAGTAGATCTCCCTGAGAACTGTAAACACTTTGTTGTGTAAAATCCCTAGAGCTCCTCTTTAATGACCCATAACCTGGATCTTCCCATAACTGAGGAACCAGTAAGGCTTTCGTTCTAGGCCTTGCTTTTCCACTGTAACACAAGGATATACGCTATTAAAAAACCAACACTGGGACAAACATAGTCAGTTTTGGGACAGATAACAATGGAATAAGTGTGGCTAATATTGATTTACATGTGATAACTTTTAAATGTCAGTATCATTTAATTAATAGCAGAGTTCCACCTGTACTAGGAGGCCAATGGAGTGAAGCCGAGAGAGTAGACAAGACCGTCCAGACAGCTCCCACCCCACTAACCAGCTTTCCAGCTGTCCGTCCTGCTCTCTATCTGCTCCATACTATTAAAAAAAGTAGATAAATAAAAATCTTGCTACTTGTTTGTCTCCTGAATCAGTGAAATCTGCAGAACAGACTGTAGGATGCAGCGCAATCATTTCTGAGCTTATTTTATTTATTTATTTTAATAAAATAAAATATAGCAATGTAGTACCATGGATCCATGTGTTGCTCTGACCCACTACTTACTGGAAAAAATAGCTCACTACTTGAAACATTAGACTTACCTACTCAACCCGAATGTTACTTTTGCCATGCTCACCATCTTAGTGCAGCTGAGACTGATGGGAATATCATTGTTTTGCAGGAATTTCCTCATAAACCTAAGTATTGGACAAATTACAATTTTGACCTGATGGTGGTGCTAGATGAAAAGTCAGAGGATCACCAACATCATTACAATTTATCCTGAGGGGAACATGAATGGATGAACCAAATGGCAACCCTTTGTTAAGAGATTTCACTCAAAACCACAAATGTCAATCTTTCGGTGGCGCTAGAGGAAAAGTTAGAGGATCATCAAAGCCATTAGGATTCATCATCTAGGGACAAAGAAAGTCTGCACAACATTGTGTCATCTAGTAGATATTGAGATATTTCACTGGATAAGTGAAAACTTACTAACTGACCTGCTGGTGGCGCTAGAGCAGATTAATCCTCTGGGGACCATGAAGGTCTGTAAAACATTTCATGGAAATCTATTCAAAAGTTACTGAGATCTTTCAGTCTGTCCCTAGACCCAGGCCACTAGCATGGTTAATAATTCAAGTCAGCGCCTGACAAAGTCTTTTCCGAACCTTAACTAAGTGCTTTAAGTTGCCTAAAAATCACCGTAAACTGTTCCTCATGCTTTAGTTGCAGAAGCATATTTTGTTGGGAAAACATACAAAATACACTGACAGTAAACATTTTGCAGACACGTTCAATATAAAATCTTCCTTGTAAAACATGTAATCCATTACATTTCCTATGAATACTTATTTCCTAATGAAAATTAATTGTATATGAGGCAGGGTTGACAGTCCCATTCCAGTCTAATGTCACATGGTTTCATTTTTAGTCACCACCTCACTCTTAAGTGGCCAAAGCTGTCAGTGTTGTGATACAATTAATTTTTACTGCACCACATTCTTATGAAAATACCTTGAAATAAACAGATTTCTTCCTTGGGGATGTTGAAAGACAAGACATCAAAGGAGCGCGATGCACTGAAGGTGAGCGCACTCCTCGTATTTAATAATACAGCTATAATATCAAAATTGAATGCATCCCCTACTCATCAAGACTCATTTGTGATTTAAAGCACTTCTCCAGGAATAAAAACAGCCTAATTTCAGAATGGAGATCATGCCCATATTGCCTAAAAGAAGACTGAGAGTAGGTTAGAACTGTTTTGTCTTTTTTTTTTTTTGTTTTTTTTTTGTTGCAGAACAAAGGTAAGATATTCTGAGTCTATTTTAATGTCTCTTTGAAATAAATTAAGCCCATCAAATATGGGAGTTTATTGATGCAGAACTTTTTGCCCTTTAAATCAGTGCTTATTTGATCTTACATAAAGGAGTTATCTCTCTGCTCACTTCTTACGGGGAATTTAACAAGTATATCAAACACATGAAACTCAATCATCTCAACAGTTTCAGCCATGCTAATGCTGTAATCCAATTAGCAAAGTCATGTTTGTAGATTATGTGCACTCACTCTAGACTTTCAAAGTATGTTGGTCTGCAAATACACACAGCATGAAAAGAAATTAAAGATAATATCAACATTCTCATAATCTGATATTTTGGCCCCACAAGTGTGTCCCTATAACACACTGTGGGGATGTTTAATTATTCAGATAACACCATGCTCTAGCATTGTCTTTTGGGTTCATCTTTAGGTTAAAAAACAGCTCTTATAGATGCAGGAAGAGGTACAGATACTGTTGTATTACACTATTGGCTCAAATATAAGACAACACTGATTATGAGACTATCCCCTTTTCCAACAGCTGTTTCTGGAAAAAGACCCTTTGGAGATAAGAAACACATTATCAGAATAGTCCTGTTGGGAAACACACTGTGACACTATTAATCCAAAGATAACCGTTGCCTTTTTGTAAAATACTAAGTGCTAGGGAAATCCAACCTAAATCTCACATTTGTGTAGGTTGTCCAAGTATTTTTTCAGTGTGCAGCTAATTTTTCATTGACATACTCACACACTCTCCTTTTAGGCTCAATTGGATGCAGTCACTGAACCTGTTCAAAAAGATGCACGATGAATGGACATGAAGGAATTGTCATCAAACCTGCATTAACTGATTTTTTGGCCACTTGGGGGCAGTGGAAACAAACTATAAACATTGACATATTATCACCTTCTAAGTTAATATATAGAACTTGTTAGCTAATAGTTGCTTATTTAGACATCCAACAGTTATGGAGCAACATGATCATTCATTTGGAGTCATGTATCTGGCCACCTGATAAATGCAAGTGTAACCCAGGTCACAAAGAGTTAACAAAACAGAAGTGTCTTAGCCAATCAGAACACAGGTGCGCAGCACCGTAGGCAGGCTAGACAGCATATGCTGGCCACTGAAACCTGCCGAGTAACACAGAGGAACTCCCGAATTGGTCAGGTTTTTTTATTAGTCGATTTGAAGTTGATGGCGAGCCAGCACAGACGTTACCTGTATTCCTGGATTGAAGATCCCTGAAGTGAAGAGCCCGAGCCAAGAACTGTCAACCTTAACCCTCTCCTGCCACGGCGGTAGGGTAAACATCATAAACTGCTGTACAAGGCCGCACTACTCTTACACTCAACTCCCAACACCACGTGCACAACCCCCAAATCCCAGACTCTGACTTTACCCTTTTTTTTTTTACTTGACTTGGAAAAGACACGTACCTTCTTCATTGCCCTTCAAATGCATCCCCTGTGCGGGTGAAAGGACTGAGTCGTAACCATCACTAGTGAAGTGAATGGACTGAGTATTCATATTGATTTTGTAATTGCTGACACAGTGAATAGTGAGCTATTGTAAGGTTGAAGTGAATTTCAAAGTGTTAATATTGTTTTAATATTGTTACCTACCTAATGTGGATCCAAATATTGATAGATTGAGATTCTGAATTTACAAGCTGTTAAACGGAAAATAAAATAGTTGAAAAGAACTATGGTCCACAACAAAAGAAAGAGTGACATAAGGGACAACTTGTTGCTGAATTGACCTGTAAAATTAACGGGTTACTGAATAAATTTTGTTTGTTGTATTTTGTTCATTTTTAAAAAAATATATATATATAGGGTACCAGTTTATAGCTCTTCGTCTTGTGTGGTCATTGAATGTTGTAAATAGTCTTTTCTGCCTCCTGTTCGAGTCTAGTATCCTCTGATCCTGGTCCAGCATAATAATTAAAACCTTAACTAACTAAGTATTCATTTACTGCATTATCTCCATTACCAGTAGCGTTAAGAGCTGAGTGCTACACAAGTCCAATATTCACTCTCCTTTAGCTCTGTTTTTGGTCTTCACTAACTCCTAAAAAATATCTGGCTAGTTAGTCGTCAACTTTGTCTGTCTGCTGTTTGGTGCTAAGCAGGTAGCATACAATGGGTTTATTAGAGCTTTTTCCAGCTGCCTGCTGTGGCCGAGAATGACACTATGATCAGTGAGAATTAACAAAAATAGAAAAGTTACAGGCCGTAAAAACCCAAACAATGAGCTGTGGGGTTCATCAGTACCAGCAACCCCTTTGCAACCCAGGTTAAATAATTTATGCATATAAAATTTTACCTGAATAAGAAAAGGTGTTACATAGAAATATATTCAATCATGTTCAGAGAATGTACAGAAAATAACCAGTCAGTATTAAAAGAATAGGAGATAAAGATATGTGATAGATGAACATTGAGGAAAAATAAACTGACAACTTAATTTGAAAAGATAAACATTTATTTTCCTTTATTAGCATTAAATTCCAGTGGTTTTAAACATTTTTTACATGTGCCAGCCAATCAGGTATCAGTTCCCATTTAGTGAGCTGACAAAACCTATGTTCAAAGTGTTACACTTCCTTTTGAGCCACAGCAAGGAAGAGTAGCCACAACGAGCGATAACCATTAAACGTGGATTTTAAAAAAAAGCTTTAAAAGTTGATTAAGGTTAGCTAAAGCAGCTCCGTCTAACTTCTTAAACATAACTACTACCTGTGTGAGTGTGACCAGAGGGTCCTGTCGACGCTGGAGGCTGAGGAATACCTGCATCGGTCAGGTTTTTGGACCTACCTGGAGTTTGAGCCTAGATACTGTTTGATGGCGAGCTACAACCCAACGGAACAAAAAACTCAGTTGCATGCAGAAGATGTAAACCCCGGTATAAACAAAACTATCAGCTAGTTCTGGATGACAGGTGTTGGACACAAGGACTGAGTTCACATCAGTGACTAAAGTGACGGAAATTGTGGTCTAACTGAACCCTGAATCTAGAGACATCTTGATAAATTAGAATTTTAATTCTTTGTTTTTTCAATTACCCAGGAAATAATTGTGACTTCGAGTCTTTGTTTTGATCAACAACTTCTGAGAAAAATGACCTGGGTCTCTAGCTAGCTGGTTCACTTCCCTCATCAGCTGTCCAGTGCTAGTGGAAACCAGGCTGATGAGAGTGGAGTTTGCAAACAAAAAAGCATGAGGTAAAAAATGCAGAGTTGGCTGATCATTTTCTGGTATTGATGGTATGGTATGATCCAATATTAAAATAAAACATATTGATTAGTGCAGTTTTAATGTTGTTGCTCCTCACACAGGTTGCATGACAAGTGTTTGTCACCATGGATACTCATAGCCAAGGTACCAGCATTTCACGTACCTTGGCTACTAAGTAAAGAACAGAACAGCAATGGAGACACTTATACCAATAATGAAAACAATGTAGCTCATAATGCAACACATTTATTGTTGTCATATTTAATTTGTTGTCAGAAGGATGCAAGTAAATCCTCAGATTGTGACTCTTTGATTCAGTTTCAATATTTTTATCATCACAATAGTCCAACTGACAAGTTTTTAGTAAAGGCTCTCTTTGCTTTAAAGTGATTCTCTTCCAATTTTCAGTACCAACACACGTCTTAGGCACACATACACATTGTGAATTTCCATTCTTCTGTATGTCATTTAGAGGTATGCAGGCATTTCAGATGGATTCAAAGAGGGAGAAGGCTGTTTGATAATGGTGCACCGGAGAGCAGCGTGAGACAAATGAAATGAAAACAGTGAAAGGCATACAGATCGTTTCCCTGTGTTTATTCGCAGTAGGCCGGGGTATATGCAACATATTGAGACACCTGCTGAGTCAGTGCTGGAGGGTGGAGGGTTATAAATTATGGAATGAGACCTTGAAACACAGTGTGATACATCTGAAAACACTACACCTAACGGCAGGGTATGAGCCAGGGGACGTGTATACTGATGACACAAACACAGTGTCACTGACATGTACAACAAGCTGATGATGCCTTTACTCACTCCAGCTAGACACCCCATCACCTCAGAGTGCAAAACCACAAAAATATATTTCGCAGAATAATGTATTACATTCGGTCATTTCCTCTCAAAGATGTAGTTATTATTTAAATGCCGTGCCATTATACGAAAACACCCTTGAACTACTAAACACTAAACACTACTACAGTATGATTACCTGTGCTTGTTGAGGGCCTATCTTCATAATATACTAAGTTACAACTTCTAACAAACCACTCCAATGTTTTCACTACATTCATTGAGTTTGATGCATAAAAGCTACTCTTGATACTAACTCAAAACTGCATGTTGATTGCAATGAATGTATTCAGATGTTGAGGCTGTGGTAGGCCTTCATTTTGAAACCCCTTTCAAGCCCCATTTCCACCAAGTATTAACATGATCTGTATGTGGGTACATTATTAGGATAGTGGCGTCCAATCCACAGGTCTTTGTATTTACACATGGTATTATTAAACACTTAATATTGGATATTAATATGCAAATTAGAAAGGCAAGGCATGGTATGGATCAGATCACAGACTATAAACAGTGTATATGAGGGATGTTACAATTTGTGATAATATACTATATAAAAAATGCTAGAATAATAACTTCTCTTTTTCCAAACACAATGCATCAGTTTCTCTATAGGCTGAAAGAGCACATCCGCCCGGTCAAAGGTGAACAAGGTGAACTCTGTGCATTTCCTGTTTCGCTGCGACCTCCAGCTGGCCTGTCACTTGAATATGTCTGTCATTCAGGCTTCAATAGAAGTGACTGGGAGATGGAGCAAATATTCGTATACTGGAAATGTAATGTGACCATACCTTTAACAGTGAGATGACACTGTACAGATTGCATTTACACCTGGCTGAGATCTGTGCTAGACTTGGTCTGGCCAATTCAATCGCATCCCAATCACAATGCATTCTGCATATTTAGCATGCATTTTTCCTCACCCAGATGGGTTATTGCATGTTAACGCCAGGTACAAATGGGGTCTTTGGGAAGAGTTGAAATTTAGTCAATGTTACCAAAGAAAGCTTTTCAGGAAGTCGGTTTTCAAACATTGCAAGGACAGGACAGGATTGTTATTACATTTCTAACAAAACTAAATAAAAGGGGAGCAGAGTTTAGTTTATGCACATGTGAAATGGTTCAGCTCTCAACATGTATCCTGTACATGTAACACCGATTAGAGTCTTTTTAAAAAATGTAATTTCATGACGTAGACAGGTCCCAACTGGCTGACTCTATGTCAGCATTGGCCTCGCAGGTTCAGGGTCGATTTAAAACAGTAGATGGCATGTTGAGCCATTTCCAACCCATGAAATGCAGATTTTTATACATTTGGTAAGAAATGTCAATATTAACACCAGTACTGATGTGTTTCATCACAGTACAGTCATATTATTTAGTTTACTGCTCACAAAACACATGTAAGTGTGCAGTACCTCTTTCATTGCTGTGTGGGGTGAACCTTGTTACCAAAAGCAATTTAATCAAATGGTGCACAACCACACCGTTTGGGAAAATATTCACAAATGGATGCTGTCAAAACTTTCATTTGGCAGATTCGCTCAGGATTAAGATCACAGATGACGCAATTATTACAAATCACTAGAGGTCCCCAGGTAATACTAGTCCCGTGCAAATATGGGCTTTAGAGTGTGATCAGTTCTACAGGACTTATGCCTTGTTCAGACTGCCAGCCCAAATCCATTTTTTTGGCATATCTAGATTGTATCCAGATTGATTTTTGAAAGTCTGGGCAGCAACAAACCACATGAATGCGATTTTTTGCCAAAAATTCTTCCGCATTGGAAAGCAGCATTCACCAGCATATGTAGTTACTGATGCCTACGTTGTTACCACAGCAACCCATGCAGATAGGTTGATGATGTCTGGACACACAAATCCCTTGCAAATAACCGTGCAGACAGTCTATCTTAAAGATCTGATTTGAGAAACAAGTCTTATCTGTCTGCAGTCTGAAGAAAGCCTTAGACATAGGGAGAAAGGTAGGAAATACACAATACTTGTATTCCCACATAAGGAGTGAGCATGTTGCAGTCACAGTCACCACCGGGCCCTATTTTTATGGCTGCCCAATGACAAGTGCAGATGTTTTCTCTGGGCACCAAAATACCACACAGCAAATTTCAAGATCAGGAAAATACCAGAGTGTACAGTGCACAAGAGGAAGGAGAGGTGCAAACAGATGAGAGGCTCAAAAGAGGCAGCGCAAAGGAAGTTGTTGGTATTTTGGGGGAAAATGGGACTTCACTGTCAGTCTGGTGATTTTACCAACAAGAGCTAACCAAATACTTGGAGCAAATCAGCAGCAATAACAGAATAATGCTTAAAATGTAAACAAACTATTTTATTCAAACACTCTGCAACCAGTAGATGCATTTAAATCACCATTAAAAAATAACATTTAATGTGATTAAAGCAGGAATGCTAGTCATTAGCATCACAGCCTCCTTCCAACTTTCCTAGAAAAACAATTTATGTTTTATTCTTCTAATGAATTATGAAGCAAACTGCTGTGTCACATTTTAAGATATGACGTGACCATTTACAACATGATACAGTAGAATTAAAACGGAAATAGTGCCTGATTGATGCGGTCATATAAATGGCTTCACCGAACCATTTTTTAATTTCTTATTTCTATCTTCATTGTACTCATTAACTGTTATAAAAACCCCGTCATCTACCTCTGGCTGCAGATTTGTGCTGCTGTGTGTTCATGGCGTGCCATCCAGACAACAATATGATTTCCTGGAGAAGGTGATTTGTTGAGTTATTGTTGCCATGCATTGCTGTGATTGCACAGCTGTTTTAAGACAATGAGAGCAGTGATGTGATTGGCTGACAGTGTATTTATTAATCACCATACCCTCTGGTCTATATTCCAAAGTAGCAGGCGTGCTTGGAGACGCCCACACAGTCCGTGCACCCAAAGACCTATTGCTTTGTGTTTGTTGGTGGGCTTGTGTTATTAAAATAAGCCTGTCTGATGCCATCATGTCTGACCTGGACTGATTTTACGCAATGATCCTGTGTGGTAAACTGGGCTTAATGGACACTTTTAGGGTTGATTAAGTGTAGCAGATACACTGTAGATGGATGGGTAGTAAATTACTAGCCCTGCAACAACAAGGCTTTAAGCAACGCATCAATACAACACATACAGTATTAAGCGCACACAGTAATAAACAAGTAAAAAGCAGTTACTCTGGAACACAAGAGTTAGCACTCGCTCCATTCAAAGACATCAGCTGTTCTGAATATGTAACTGTCGAGTCCTCAGTCCTGGTTGAGTTCAGGAGGAAAACTGTTGACTTTGGGAGGGTCATCAGCTGATGTAGCTCATCTGGTCAGCCTGGGCTCTCTAGGCTATATAGCTGGCGTTTTGGCTCACTAGCTCATACATTTATCCAGCTGACACTCACTACAGCTTCTCCATCATGTCTCACACATCCATGCATTGTTACCTTTGCTGACCTTTTGTCCCACTAACTGAGCCAATGTGTGGTACTTTGTGGCAAATCCACCTTTCTGTGAGTCAAAGAGTCAATTATCCCTTTACAGCTGGGCATTCTGACTGGCACAATCTTTCCTCCATACCAGATATTAAAGTCTGTCCTACAGACCTTGCAAAATACCTTTAATTTGTACCTCTACCAATGAGATTCTTTAATTCCTGTTTTGTTTCTGTTCATCATAGATTTGTCAGCAGCATATCCTCAACCTTTTTAACAGGTTTCAGTTAAATGTGGTGGAAAGGTACGCCATGGTCAAAGAATAAGAGATTACATTTTTATGCAAAACTAGGATATATTTTTCAAAGATTTCCTAACTGTTTTATGCTGTTTTTGAGTTGGAAGATTGGATGTAAAGGAAACAAGTGTCTAACTGAAGGCACACAATCTAATCTGGCAACTTCACCTTTGGGCCGCTGTCTAGTTCATTACATGTCACACTGGCATCAGTTGTAGTTTTGGACAACAAAAACTAATCTCACATGTCTTCGTTCTGTCATTTCATGTCATGAAATCTAAACAGCCCCGCACACAGCATCTCAGCTTAACAGCCCAGCGTAGCTAAAAAAAGTAGTTACTGGACGTAACTCCAGTTCTATGAGTATGTGCGTAGCAAACAGAATTTGAGCTGAACAGAGCAGCGTATGAATCCACATATCATAGCATTGTTATGCATTTTACACTGCCAATTGGCGACCCAATGGAAATGGATCCGTGACCCATTTTGGGTCGCAACCCTAAGTTTGGGAAAGACTGGATTGGAATAAAGAACATAGATTAATTGTGTAAATTTCTAATGTTTTACTATAATGCAGCTTCATCCCACTATGTGTGGTACTAATGAAAACGTTTCTGCTTTAAAAGATAATGCTGGGCCTTGTTTCCCACTTTTTGCTCTCATGACAACTTAAACAACTTTTTTGCTTACTTAACTGTACAGCTTTGCATAGCTCCAAGACTTTAGGAGCAATGCCTCCTTTCATACACACACCAACTCCAAAAGGTGATTAATCACTGTAAGCTGGTGTCATATGGGTCAAGTTGTGGAGTAAAATAATAGATATGGGGCCACAAAAAATCCTTTTTGCTATATTGTATAATCTTAGAGTCTGATTGTTAGAGAGTACAGAGCTGCTGAGAGAATGACCCTGGAAATTTGGAGTAGTTATGATAAGCAGTAAAATATCATTACAGGATGTGGTGAATCATGCTTTGTTGAGATGCATTAGGGTCCCAGCTAAACCGATAAATACACTCCATGATTTAAAGACCAATTATTGACTTTCAAGCTAATTGAGTGTCTGTATAAAACAGAGCATGTGATCTTGGAGTGTGTTGGGGTTTAGGATTCAATACTCCTCCCACCAACTGAGCCTCAGTCAAGCCATTAGTTTTAAAACTGCATAATGACAGACATTTTCACAGACAGTGGATGCCTTTGACTGTATGTAAAATATGTGATGCCCTAGTTCAGCTTCGAAACATGCATTCTGATTTCATGTAAGAGAAGATACTGTAGGAAAGGGAAAGCTAAAGAGAAAGCAAGTGAAACACAGCAGGAGACAAGGACATGCAAGGTAGAATAAATGTTGAGAGAGGAGAAGGCAGAGGTGCAGAAGCAGTAGAAAGGAGAAAATAAGTTGATTGTTCAATGGATTGAGGGAGAGAGGAGAGAAAAGTGAAAAATGTGGAGGAGGTCGCACTGCAATAACACGACAACCTTAGGAAGAACCTTTATCTTGTATCCAGATGTATGAACACCAGGAGGGTTCCACTCAAATTATCACAGCAGCAGATAACTGTTGCAAGATTTCTCATTTGATTTTACAAGTAAGGCTTCTGCTTCCACTGTAATTAACACAGCCATCAACAGAAAAAGTGCTGCCATCCTCTCAGAAACAAAATCCACATAGAACATACACAAAAACTACAAATACAAGAGTCATCTTTTACAGTGAGAGGACTGTCTCAGGAACAACAAAGAAGTGAGACGGAAAAAGGCAAGAGAGATAAAGAAAAAGGTGGCACTAGCAGCAGGTAGAGGTGGGGAGGAGAGAGGGATATAAATAAGGTGAAAGGAAAGTGTGAGAGGAGGAGAGAGTGGATTAATTGTTGCCCTGCAGCTCAGGAAACAATCATGGAGCAGCAGCGTTCATGACCTCCTGCAGAAGGCTTTATTACTCGGTGTTATCTGCTGTTGAAGGACCTCTGTTCATTTCGACAGACCACAGTTCGACTGTTAGCGAATGGTTCTGATTTATTTTCAGTTAGAAGACATGTTAAAGGTTTCAAGAGAGGCATTTGTTGTTGATGTTAGTAGTGATTTCTGTAGTCCAGCATTGAAAAGTCTTTACCATAAAGAAATAGTAATCCTATGAATATTGGCTATTGGATACAGCTATATCAGTTTTCTACCCCCAGTTAATACAATATAAAATGAATGTCATTTACTCTTCTATTAATCTTTTATTGACTCGTTTTTATTTTAGCCATGCCAGCTCTAAATATGGCAGTGTCGGTCTGTTGGCCCACCACTTTGGAACGGATTGAGATGAAATTGTATACAGACATTCATGGTCCCCAGAAGATGAAGGGTCACAGGTACACACCTGCTAGACCACCTCAGCTCCAGATTGGACCTGGTTCTTGAATCAGACCAATCAAAATGCAAATCAGTGATCATCATTGATAGTTTGGACTGAGCCTGTAACTAGCAGCAACTTCTCCAAACTAAACAACAAAATAGGCTGCCTGCCTTCCTAAATGACCCATAGTGGGATTTTCTGATCTGAAGCTCTTACAAACACAGCGGGACGACTGTGTTTGTAAGAGCCTTCCACAATGTACATTTTATACTTATATATAAAATATATATCCAAAATAATTTTTAGCTCTAGCAAATTGTTTATGTATTCATGTATTCAGTCACACATACACTTTGCTGGTGACATTTGTTGTGACTGGTTTTTCAGTATACTGAGGCTGATGTTGGCCTGTAATTTAAAATTGGAAATCCATCAGCAAGTGTTGTCTACTCTGTCTTGAATGATTTCAGTTATGGTAAAATTAATTAATAATTTAAAGGTTATCTGTGGTTTGACCTTAAGCTCAACTCACACATTCTGACAAGATTCTGACAAGTGCAATACCTAATACCTACTGCTGCTGCTACTAATGCAATAGGTGCAATAACTGGCAATGTTTACATGTATGTATATGATTATGACTATTTATATTTTATATATATATTCTTTTTATTTTATATATTTATATAAGTGGATGGCTGCCAAACCAAGCTGCGTTGTGTTTAACATGCAATGACAATAAAGCATCTATCTAGATGTCCAGGAAGAGATATTGTGAAAGAGTTTTAGTGTCCCGTGGTCTGAATGTTGTTTCAGAGAATATGCCACCCCAACACTTTTGAGAATTTCTGCCATGGAAATAGTCAAATATAAAGATGAATATCAGCACAAAATATTGTCTTTCAGCATATTCAGTCCAGAGATATCAGCATCTGTTTAAACTTTAAAAAATCTTTTATCAGTCAACACACACAGTTGCACCTCACAGTTGGAGACTGATTCTAATTGAGAGTCTCTTCAGTCCCTCAGCCCTTTTAGTTTTGCAGAAAACAGTCTGTGTTGGAGAGAGGGTGGCAGTGAGGGGAAGTGAATGAAAGTGATGATTAAATAAAGCCAATATGTGTCCTCTGATGTCACAGTGCGGTGTTATAATCCTTTTCAATGATCCACAGCTAATGAACGACACTCCTGCACTTGTCTTCAGAAGTGACAGCTAATGGCAGCTGGGTCTCTTGCCAGCAGTTAGAAAGCAGCCCAGGATATTTCTTTCTTTCTCCTACACGTCACACTGTCTTTCTAATCCTTATCATCTCCTACCTCTTTCATTTTCTCCCACTTTTCTTTTTCCTCTTGCCCTGACGTCATCGTGTGGTGAGGAGATGATTCGTGAGTTTTCGCTCACTTTTTGAGGCTAAATGTTTTGGTACAGGTTAAGCTGTGGTTAAAGCTGATCTAATCAGTAATTCTATAATGAATTTGGATCAAATGATTTTGAGTAATGTGAAAGGCGTCGCTCATAGTGATAAACCCACAGAGAATTATCACTTGACTCTGCAATTCCCCTCAGCTCTACAGAGCGTTTTAGCGTCTTTCAGCTCATTGTTTTGGTGCAATCTCATCAACCTTGTTTGCAGCAGGAGCAGAAGCTGGTTTCAGTGACAAACCCACTGCACACTACCTGCTCAGCAGCAAACAGCAGACAGACAAAGAGTCTGCTGGTGAACATAGTGGCGCATTTAGCAGCTGAAGAGCCAGATATTTCCCTCAGGAGTTGGTGGAGACCAAAAACAGAGCTAAAAGAGAGGGAATATTGGACTTACATTCATCAGGTCAACACCAACACCACTCCACATGAATGCTAATGTGTAAATAGGCAGCTTTGTTAACACGTTTGCCTTAACAACTTTATGGATGATAATGTCAATGTGGCATTCACTTTTTGAGAGGTATTTGATTTATGTCGAGAGACAAAGTAAGCAGACCTGTTGTAGCCTACATGTCATGGGCAGACAGCGTGTTGTTAGTGGTGTTGAAGAGTAAGAACCACAGCAGCATCTAAACAGTGACATTAGCAGGTGAGTTTACATGCTGTTTAATGTGCTGCAGCTGAGCAGCTAATCAGCTAACTGATGTTAGCAGTGCACTTTTCCCTGATGAATGTTTGTTTGGTGCTCGTTCAACAAGTTAAGCTGCAGGACAAGACGTGTGTTCATGTCTGTACGTCAGATAAGAAGGAGACGTTAGCATGAAGCTAATGTGGTTGTTGTTCAGAGTCTGTGGCTCTTGTGTTGTGTAGCAGGCTGCTGATTGGCTCTGTGTGACCGTCTGTTCTGCCTACAGTATAAGAGAACACTGACGTTACTGCTTTATGCAGGATTTGATTGGCTGCATGGAAATCAGGTCTCCATCTATGTTGTCAAAGACTGTAAAAGTATTCCATTGAATGAATGCAAAACCAAGGGGGCCCCGTCATGAAAGAATATAAAATATACATTTTCTGTCTTTTGGTTTCTGATTTTTTTTCTCAAAGAAAAACACAGGACAAGTGATTTACAGACATGTGCTGTAGCAGACTTAAAAATGCAAATGAATTCAATTAAATGTAAGTCAGGTCTGAAGTCCTCATTTTTGTTACTAACTAAGTCCAAGTCTCTTAAGTAATACAAGCACAACAGGCCAAAGGTGAAGTAGTAAGTCAGTCTGTAAACTATGGTGGATGTTTACAACTGACAATGTTCAGTGCCTATGCAGTGTGTCAAAGCCTTGTAATGTGCATGTGTGTGAAGCACATCTAACTTTGATGCAGGAGAGCACACTTATCATCCTGTCTCAGACCTGAAATCAACATTACCCTTTTATTAACCATGAACAGCATTTTTACTCACCTTTAACCATTCTGTATACTTGCCATTCGAGGTTTTGCATAACTGTTCGATAGAGTGTTGTTTTTGGATGAGGACAAATTTCCCATGAGAACCGACTTACCATTTTTTTGGGTCATTCATGAAACAAATGTTTCCTTTTGCCTTCTTTCATTCCTGACATTTTCTTGCACCGACTGTCTCCACCTTTACTGTCTTTCTCTCTCTGTAACCCCTGCCTCATTGCCCAGACTGTGATGTACAGGGCTTCTGTCTCTACAATGAGACATCGGGAGTAAAGAACCTATTTGTATCCATGCTAATGAGGCTGAGTGAGTCCATCCCTCCTGGTGAGCGCAGTGAGAGTCTACATACCAGGGGAATATAATATTCTCCTTTTTCTCCATATCAGGCCTGTTGGAGACTCTGCTCGCTGCTGTTTACTTTAGTTGAGGCTTTTCAAATTGAGAGCACTATCTGCTGGTAATGGAGCTATAATTACAGGGCCTCAGCAGTCACTCCAGAGAGAGGCCCGCACCGTTTCATTATGGCTACAAGACCGGAGCCTGGCAAAGTGCATCAGTGCAAAGGAAAGAGAGAAGAAAAAAAGGAGAGAAAAGGAAAGAATTACTGTTGAAGCACCATGAGAGTTTGCTCTATATTGACAATATATTCCTTAGTTTAAAATGTAGTTTAAAGAGTTGTGTTAAGTTAGAATAAACCCACAATTAAGTATTTTGGTAACTAGGCAAAGCTGGAGCACCACTAGAACAGGGACCTCAAACTACCAGCTTCTGTGTCAGATCCGCATCCCTGCATCCCCCCCACATGTTTCATTGGTGTGACTGGACCAACAAAAGTTTTGTATTTTTTCCCATGGGGTTTTTCCCGAGTATTCAGTGAATTTTCTAGCAAGGCTACAAAACACTTCCCACCCCCTATATGTCACTCTATCAGCACTGGGCAGCTCCTTCAGCGACCGGCTGCTCCACCCTCGGTGTCTGAGGGAGAGGTACCGTAGGTCCTTTCTGCCTGCTGCTGTCAGACTCTATAATCAGTACAACTCCCGGTAATCTACATTGACTGTCAATAAGCAGACTGTTCACTACTTTACTTCATCTGTTGCTGTGTAATACTTTCATGTACATGTATATTATATATGTGCAATATTTTTATCTTATCTATTGTTCATACTTACAAATGCACTCAGTCACTCTATTATTATTCCTGTCTATACTGTGTACAGGACTATTTTTCTATTTATTTTTATTGTATTTTATTATATTTTATTATTGTATTTCTATATATGACACTTTTTCTGGCTGTTGTAACGCTGAAAATTTCCCAGCTGTGGGACAATTAAAGGCTTATCTTATCTTATCTTATCTTATCTTAAACCGGAACATACATTTTTTTCACATCACATTGTTTCACATTTAACATTTAGCAAGCTGCACCTAACTGCGCAACTTGTCCACAACATCAATATTTACTTGCTAAGGAAGGACTAACAGCACTTTGATTTACCGTGGTACACCGGACACCAAAATGTCTTGCTCTAAAACTAAAACAAAGGTTGTCCTGGAGGGCAGATCATTTCAAGAGAGTTGGACAGCTACTATTTTTTCATGGAGTTCAGTATGAGTGCCTTTTGTCCTATCCCTTCTCTTGGAATACAAACAGCATCACTCTCCAAATGTAGGGTAATATGCTAGGCTAGGTAATAGGTAGAGGAGTGGGAAAGACAAGTTGCTCATCTTTGGAGTGTTGTTGGGAATGTTTTGATTTTTTTGCTCTCAAGGCAGGGTTGCCAGATTGGGACAATTTTTATTTGACTGGGCAGGTAAACATGGTTTGGGGCAGCTTGTGATAACTTTTTGTACTAGTTGCACAGTTTCCCCCCAATAAAAAGTTGGGCTTTATCCCAATTAATCTGCCCAGGAAGCAAACTCACTCATTTTGTGAGTTTGGTAAATTTGTTACATTTGGTTGAAAAAGTTAAAGTAAAGCGACAGTAGAGATACGACAGGAAATGAGGGGACACAAAGGGAAATTATATGCAAACTGGGGACTTTGGGACCCACAATCAAGCCACCAAGGAGACCCCAAGTTCAAAGCTTTCAGACATTTAGTTAACCATATAATTATAATTTCAACAGCATTCAAATAATGGTATATCTGTTAACCAGGTCTACACTACACAATGAAAAATAGTCACAGAAATGCTGTTGAAACTATGGTTATATGTAACATCTAAAATGATCAACTCAATGCTTATTGGGTTCGGCTAGATGGACATTAGACTTCTGACCCCTTTTAATTAAACACAGTCAACAAAAACTTTTGCTTTTCTTTGATATTAAGTGGCTAACACTCCTTTTTATGTGCTTTTAATGTTGTAGCTGTGTACAGGCGCTGCAGTGAATACACCCCCTAACAACAAAAGGTTACAAATCCAAGCTGCTTGTGCATCCTCTTTTTTGTTAATTTGTCATCTAGTGATGCCAATCCCATAAAAATGCTGCCAGGAAAGTAAGTATACAGACTGATCTACTGTATTTTTTACTGCTGCTTTTCTACAACTTTACTTTATTGGTCTTCAGATAGTTAATCAGCATGAAGTGTGGGTATCATGCTGAAAGCTCTTTATTGAAAACAGGCCAAACCATCCTCTATAAAACTGACAGATAACATTAACATCTTCACCCCACATTCATGTCTTTATGGCCTAAAAGAATGAAACACAAGCCAGTGAAGTGATATTACCACTGGACACCAATTGCTATTGCCTGAACAAGAATCCTCATGAGGAGATATTTGGTGTATTAAAAGTTGTATTATATTCTACCAAAGTCAGCTTTGAGTGATGATTTCGACAGAGTACAGAGGCAGTGGTGACTGAGTCTAGCACTGCAGTCCCAAGTGCATAAATAAGAGAGTGAAACCTCTTCAAAACAGTTCATTTCAGCTGGTAATTGCAGATTTCTGGCCTGTGAAAAAATGATAAAAATCAAGAGAAAGAGAAAGCTTTCAAGACGTACTGGGTGGCAGAAGAAAAATCAATTTTTATAGGCTTGAGTTTATAGATGGATTGTGCTTTGTGGCTGTAAAGGGTGCTCTGAAGCTCATCATTGCATGGTTATCAGACATTTGGAAAAATAAAAAACATAAAACCACCAGCTGTCCGTGAAAGGATCCAGTGTGCATCTGGTCGTCACATAAAAGCATGTTGCTTCAATCACTGTAACACTTCTCTCTTCGCCTCTTCATCTCTCTTGAGCTCCCTCCATAGTTGAAATTACAGTTATTTGTGAGGTAACACTTTTCACTTTCACTGTACCTTGAACAACAACACAGTCACATTTTTATCCAAATCATTGATTGGGCACTTAAAAAGGGTGTTGCTCAGAGTCGTTGGTCAGATGGGATGCAGGTAGAGGCTTCAGAGTCTGTGCACATCAATGCCAGGACAGAGAGAGAATAGAGACAATGCAATGTGGGAGCTTAATGTTATTTGGAATCATAAACTATTCTAAATAACTTCAGTCAAGCAGCTTCCACTTTCTTTTTTCTATCTTGTAAATGGAATATCTTTGGGTTTATGACTGCTGGTTGTAAAAACAAGAAATTTGAACAAAATTTGAGTGATTAATCACAAACAAAAATAATTGCTAGTTTAAGCCCTGCTTCATTCAGTACCTAGTGCAATAACTTTGGAAGCTGCAACCTTAGCTAAATTTTGCATAACTAGGTGGAGCCTTATGAAAGTGGAAATGACATAAAAACACACAAAGAAACTCCTCGGAGAAGCTGGGACTGTACTTATGCCTGGTGGTGCTTTGGGCTAAATGCTAATGTCAGTATGCTAACATGCTTACCTTAGTTTAATGTGCTTGAATGCTATCATTTTCTAATTAGCACAAAACACAGTACTGAGGCTGATGGGAATGTCATTAGTGTTGCAGGTATTTCGTCATAAACCAACGTACTGCAAATAAAAAGTTTGACCTCATGCTGAGGAGGATATGAATGTCTGCGCCAAATTTCACGGCAATACATTTGTTGAGATATTTCATTAAAAAACAAAATGTCAACATGGTAGCTGCGCTAGAGGAAAAGTCAGGGGATCACCAAAATCATTAGGATACATCCTCTGGGAAGCATTAATGTATGTACTAAATTTCATGGCAATCCATTAAACAGTTGTTGAGATATTTCAGTTTGGACAAAAGTGATGGACCGACCTTCCATCTGTAGAGCCATGCTGCTAGTATGGCACGAAGGCTTTTGTGTTTTAAAGGTGCAGTGTGCATCATTTTTAAACATCACTATATCACTGTCAAATAATAGTGCTATCTTGGTACATTTACTGTGAACAAATGTCACCACGGTGGAGGAGATTGGTAGTCTCTGTCTGCCACTCTGTGGTGTTAACGCTAGTGTTTCCACAAATGATCACGCAGCTGCTATAACCCCTGTTTGTAGGTTTGATACCAAGTCATAAATTTCAATACTCAATATTTCTCAATACTCCTGTCTTCGCTGCCACATTTACTAAAATATCAGTGGAACTCTAACACCTCCCACACTTTAAGAACAAAAAGAACAATGCATTTAATTGAAGAAGTGCCATTAAAGTTAACCAAGGAACAATACTGAACACAGATGGCACACACACATGACACAGATGAGACTGATGAGCTGTATCATGTAGGAATAGGTTTTAACATATTGTAGACTGTATGTTTTGTGGATGCAGACATTTGGGGAAAATGGAGACTTCATGGGTGTGGATGTCATGCACTGTATGTGCAAATTGTGCTGCTCTCTTTGGTCCAGATGTAGAGGATCTTTTAGCCTTACTAGCAGCATGGCTCTAGGTATAGCAATGTCAGTAATGTTAATTGGCCCCCCACTTTGGTGAGACTAACCTAGTGACTTTGGTGCACTTTTTTTTCTAGCGCCACCATAAGGTTGACAATTGTGGTTTTGAGTAATATGTCTTGACAAGTATTGGACAAATTGCCATGAAATTTGGTACACACATGTATAAATTATAGGATCAATTGTGTAATCATTTTGTTGATACCTTAACTTTTTGTTCAGCGCCATAATCAGGTCATAATTTCAATGTGTCCAATACTGCTGTGTTTACTGCTAATTAGCAGATGTTAGCATACTAACACGCTAAACTAAGATGGCAAAGAGTGAACATTACCTGACAAACTTCAACAATGAGCCACTAGCGTGGCTGTAGGCTCTTAATCTTGTTTTATACTTCATAGTCTCTGTTGTGGGAGATTTTTACCGATTGCTTTGGCAGATCTAACAACACAGAAACTAAAATAAACCTATAAATAAGCTATAAATAAATAATACATCAACTAAAATGACATAAGCTTGAATTAAAAGAATGTTCCACTGCAACATTGACTTGAAAAATGCTATAATAACAGCGAATAATAGCAAAAGCTAAATCATGATGACCGGTTCTGGGTGGTCCAAGCCTTGTGTATTATGTATGGTTGTGTATTAATGTTCCATTGCTTCCTGCAAATATCCTTTGTGCTCTCATGCTTGTTGTAAATTATTTGCACAACACAGAAACTAATACTTTTCTCCATGTTCCAGGAATAGAAATGTGTAATGTTGACCTCCCAAGACCTTTTGAGGGTGACAGTCTGTGATACGATAGTGCCTCATCATGTGCCACATGAAGAAAGTGTGCAAAGCTCTTATTTCTCCATGTGGTAACTTCCACTTACTTCATTGCTCTGATTACACAAGAATAAAGCAAAAGAAACAAAATAATTCTTTGCTATGTATATTGGAGCTGTCACACATCCTCCCTCTCACATTCCCACTAGCCAACATTATTTATCAAAGGTAACTGGACTAGGAGAAGCGTTTTATTATGAAAAATGCTCACATCTCTCCTACAACTTAAGTTTTTAACTCACAAAAACATTAAAATTCACCTCCATCAAGCTTTCTGACAGATGGTACCACAGAAATTCAAGACCCTTCTGAAATTATTTAAGATGCATCATAGTTTCAAAGTTATGGCAAATTACTGTATTAACCTCTACATGGACACTCATTCTCAGTATGAAGACAGGTAGTGAAAGGCTGAAAAACACTGAGAGCAAACTGGATGTGCGTCATGCCCAATTTCCAAACGCACCCGCTGTTTTCAATTGCTAGTCACACACAGGCAGTGTTTTGCTGCACATCAAACCACCGGATTCTGAAAATGGGTGAATTTCTGAATGCATTATTAAGCAGCTGGATCTGACCAACTGTTCCATCCAAGCCACCCCTAGCAGGGAGACAGATAAGTAGGCATGTAGAATTTCTTTTGTAGGAGATAACAATACCACCACAACATGGTAAAAATCACTGTTGACTCATCAGATGTACTGTATTCTATGCATACAATACTGTAGAACTGAGTATTATTAGAATTCCTTTCTGTTCGAAGGCTTGTGTGCCTCCTAAAGGCTGGTACAGTAGTCTGCAGAGACCTCCTGCACAGTTCTCAGTAGAGCACCTTTGGTATGCTGTTCTGGGTTGAGCTTTCAAACTGAAATAAGGAAGCAGCGCAGCTCTATCCATGACGGTCCTGTCATGTTTGAACAGTCTTCATAGAACGTTTCCCTTATTCAGACCTTTGTCTAAAATCCTAAAAGCAATTACTTTATTAAAGTTTTACAGGTTCCAAGCACAATGTGTTACATTATACAACTTTCAAAGCACAAGTGTAATCGTGTGTGAACAGAGTTAACATTAGACAGTAGAGACAAACAGGTGACAAACAACAAGGGTCCCCAGCTGGATTTGAACCAGAGATTCTTGGGTCTATGGTCTCTAGTTTCATGAACCCAGTGGGCTTAATCTTCATATTGCAACACGAATTTGATCAGGTAATGATCCACAGCTAAATTTTAATAGGATTTTTAATTTTTTTTTTTTTTTCTGGGAGCACTATTATAAAATGTACTCTATCACATCATGTTGGTGATCACAGCCACACCTCCACCTGGATTGTTGTTAAGCATGTGAAGCTCCAGGCCACTCTTTGGCCAGATGATGACACGCACAGCCGTTGCCCCGGATACCTGGTGTTTTGGGTCACGGAGACACCAGGGGAGCACTGGCAGCAACAAATGGTCCAGAGGGAGTTATTAGCGAAGAGAGACGTTTTAATTAAGCTAATTGATTTATATGGAACTGTGAATGTGTCCGTCTACAACAAGCCTGTTGACGTGCAGTAGAAACTGTGAAGGGTAATTCATCAAAATGACAACTTTGATGTGCACATAAGCTCAAAGGTTTCCATGGTTATTTTACAACGTTCTGGTGCTGTTTGCACAAAATTTAACCTGCAGATCTGTCATGCGTAACTGTACCTTGACAGTGCACAATATCACACATACCTGCTGCCTTCAGGTAGCTGTAAAGAGAGTCACCGAAGTAAAGGAAAGGCCGTCAGTATAGGCTGCTACTGCTGTGGATTACAGATCTGCTCAAAATAATGAATAATTGAATGTAGGATAAAAGTGGAAAGATGAATCAAACCTGAATAAAGGAGATTGTGGGATTTTAGAGAGGCTTACATGGGTGTTCCTTCACTAAATAAAGTGACCAAAATATTATGAAACACAAGTGTTCTGAGCTGTCGATCTGTGCTGAGAAGGCGGACGGTTATGTGTCATGTTAGCTAATTTGAGCAAAATATCTCAGTGTGTATAGTGTGGTTGTTAGGTCTCGTCAAATGTCATGTCTGTCATGTTTCTGTCTCCTGTCTGGCTTGTCTGTTTTATTTTGAAAAGTCTAACCTTTCCTTTCGTTTCAGGTTCCTTTACCTTCTGCCTTGTGTGTTTCCCGCCAGTGTGATTGTCTGCTCCATCCTAATTGTCTCCACCTGTTCCCCATTTCCTTTTGTGTATTTAGTCTCGGCGTCTCCCCTGTTTTGTTGCTAGTTCGTTGCCAATCCCTGTATTGTGTCGAAAAGCTCTAGAAAAACCTTGTCAAGTGATCTCATTATTATATTAAATTCCGCAAACTGTCTGTCTGCCTCCTGCGTCCTGCATTTGGGTCCTCTGCCTAGTCTGAATCGTTGTCAGTGGTAAAAAGATATGAAATGCAAGGATGAATGCCACACACAAATTTACATCTAAACAGTATTTTTTCTGGTGTCCATATATTGAACATGTCCATATGTATCAGCTATCATGATATCGTGGCAATGAGTTTTCTACCCTCCTGCCGGCAAACATCCTCGATGTTTGAGAACTGGAAACCTGTCTATACACTACACATCTGCGTTGTAGCAGGAAAAACACAAGCCACCATCACCGTGGTGGCATTTCATTTTTACCTGTGCAATAACGCTGTAATGTATGTGAAGGACAGCAGTGGTGGAAGTATTTAGATCCTTTACTAGTAAAAGTAGCAACAAGGTAAAAAATACTCCATAACATTGCAGGTAAAAGTCCTGCTTTCTAAATTTTAGTTAAGTAAATGTCAGTACATCAGAATTAAAAAACATCAGTATTATCAGCAAAATATACAAAAGTAAACATACTCATAAAACACAAAGGGTCCTTTCAGAATGTTATGTACTGATTAACGATGCATTAACAGACCTCTGGTGAAGGTGGAACAAATGTTAACTAGTTCATATACTGTTGGGTATTTGAATCTATAACAATGCATTTTGTATCTGATCACGTTTTATATGTCAAATCATAGTGGGGTAAAAAGTACCATATTTTTATCTGAACTGTAGTGGAGTAGATATATAAAGTAACCATGCCAAACTTCCTCACTTTAAATTCAAACATGATGACTCTCTTGTTCCTCAGTATGGCATTAAAACTACAATCATTCCCAGGTTTATGAAGAGGCTCTATACATTTTTGTGATCAGTTACTAAGCAACAGTGTCATCTGAACACCAACACTATCACATACTTGAATTTCTATGATAAAAACACAGGAGTGTTTTCAGGACACAAGTCAGGAGTTCCATTTTGAAGGCAGCGTGAGTTACACTATAAGGAATGGAGCTTCAGCTGTAACCTTTAAGCTGCATTTGTGGAGAAGTGACATTTACAGTACATCCCTCATTGTCTCATATACTGTACATTACACTGACTGCACTCTCTGTGTGTGTGTGTGTGATGCTCTGTGACTTAGATTTTCAATTGGGTCCACAGTCAGCCATGAGGAAATGGACTCACAAGTCTGGCCATCACACAAATGGACTTAAATCTCTCTCTCTCTCTCACATACCTTTTCCTTCTTCCATCCATTCCCCATTCCATTTCCTTTCTTCATCGGGCTCCCGCCAGATCTTGACTCCACCTCACCTGTGGACTTATAACAACTGAGAGAGTGTGTATATGTGTGCATTTCTGTATGACATTGTTTGTGTGCAAACTCATTTGTGCCTCCACACAGGCATGCATCTGTGTGTTTGTGCATTTCATTTTAAATGTGTTAGGAACCTTTCCTTGTGTGATTTATTCAGTTGATTGCTGTTGGATTTCAGAGGCCTGATCAGGCTGCTGAAATGCAGTCAGTTGAAAAACTCAATTGCAATAAACTAAATGTAATTCAGTTGAGAAAAATCTCCTTTCCTTCTGATTTACTTATTCCTTCTTTTTATTTATTAAGATATGTATTAGATTTTGCAGGGCTGCTTGGAGAAACGTGTTGTTGATGTTTATCCTACTGGATGTATTAAAAGTCAACCGTAAATTCCCAACACAAAGGTAAAATGCATAATTTATATTGGAAGCCACCTTGGTTTTGTGGTGACTCGGCAGATGTGTTAATGTCATGTTAAGTGTGTAAAGATTAATTTCATGTTATGTTTCACTCATGTCTAGTCTCGTCTTGCACTTCCTGTTTTATTTTGTATTCACTGTCCCTGTTTCCAGGTTGAACTTCCTTCCTTTGTGTGTTTTCCCGCCGTCTGTGATTGTCTACCCCATCCCTGATTGGATTCACCTGTGTGTGTGTATATATATAGTCCTTGTTTCCCTTTGTCCTGTGCCAGTTCGTCTTGTCCAGTTTGCGTGTCAGTCTCACCAAGTGAATCAGCGATTATTTCATGTCAGGTTACGATCATATTTTGAGTTCTTTTGTACTTTGTGATTTTCCTCGTTACGAGCGCTTTGTGTTAGATATGTTTTTGGATTTTTCCTCTTAGTGAGTGATTTTGGTTTTGGACTGTGTTTTTTGATTCTCCTCTGTAAAGAGCGTTTTTTGTTGTACTTTCTCTCAGTAAATTGGATTTTGTTTCTTAAAGCGTCTGGTGTG